>CM068368.1:550378211-550405711 GCA_034769895.1 Magicicada septendecula
GTCAATGAACTACTTACCTGTGTGCTGTTACAGATGACAAATCCATACGTTAACGGCGTAGCAATCTGGTACAATACTTCTGTTTAATGGGTACAGTTTACACACGCACATAGGTTCAGTGGTGTATAGCGAAATAAATTAAAATTATACACACACATGAAAACGGTGGTTGAAATTCATACAAATCTTCTGATGTAACAGTTCACAAAAATAAATTAATTGTGCACATGTTCAGAGGTGTAGAGTGAATAAAATAAAGTCATAATTTGTTTAAATGATTAAATATATTTTAAAATTCATAATATAAAATTCACAATTCATAATTAAATAAGTACATTATAAAATTCACAATTCATAATTAAATAAATACATTATAAAATTGATATTTTTTCGAAAGTTTATATATATATAATTGTGTCGTACTTGTAGGAGAAGCAACCTGCAACATAACAATACAACAATATTAAATCATGTTAAATATCACACACACAGATATAGTTGGCAGAATCAACGCTTTACGCGAGTAACTTCTTAAATTATGTGTCACTCTCTCTCATAAGTTAATGTCCATTCATCAAAACTTTGTAAATTAGAATCTGCACTACATTCAAACACACGCACACACAGTGATAAAAAATTAGTCATGTAGGTTGTTACCTTAACGAGGTACATGCAGAACTAGTGCTGTTACAAAATATATATATATATAGTAGGAAAGCCCACAGACTACTAGAAATAGTTATCGCCTGAAAAAAAAAAAAAAGAAACCACACATTACGAACTAATATTTATAACCACAAATATCGTAACAATAATAATAATAATAATAATAATAATACGCAAACTTACGTTTACTGCCGTCCGAACTGAAGTGTGAGGAGGCAATAACTATTGATATCACAGTAAGAATTTTTGTTGTTGTTAACAGGTGGTGTAACGGGAATTTTAGCAGGTGGAGGAGCAGAGTTGTCATCGTCGTCGGCACGTATCCGATAATGACCGTACGCAAGCGTATCACGGCCATTGTCTAATATATAGCGCTTATCATCATACGGTGACAACGCTTGCTTATTTACACGCATCGTGTACAACGTATGATGATCGCTACGTAAACACAACGCACTGACAGAAAACTGACAATGATCAGTGAGACACTTGCGATACATATCGTGTCGCAGACTCCTCTTAATAGCAACTCGAGGCACACCTTTACACACGTTTTTGACACGCATTGCCGGGATCTTCATGGGCCACAAGGAACGAATAACATTTCGCTCTGAGACCTACGAATTCTCTAATAGGACGACCACACGTTTCATCCTTGAACAGCCCGACAACCTTTTTGTTCTTAAAGCTATAACAAGGATGAGACGTGGGGTAATCCGAGGTGTCAAAACGTGCAAGTCCTTCTTCATATCTGCATACAAGTCTGATGTTTGAATATGATACATCAGACTGTCTGTATCAGTCATTAACAATTTACGTTGCGACCGTACTTGGCGACAGCATAACGATAATGAAAGTCGTACATTATTGTTTTGCTAACGTCAAGCACCGTGAAGCCGACATACACGGGGCGAGAAAGAACGATGGATTTTTTACGGAGTGAGAGCCCCACCAGATCGTTCGTATAACGAATCATACGTTTTAGCCTAGGTGTGGAAACTAGTTTTTGAAGCCGTCGTTCATCCGAGACTAGTTGAAAGTCTATATGTTTCCGTACGTTCTCCAGCGACTTACCGTATACGGCGTTGTTCATCAATTTGAAAAGGTCTTTTTCAAAGCTGTTGACGGCTGCTTGCCTCTTGCGGTGTTGAAATCGATAAACGGTTTCAACCAAGCGCTTTGCTTAAAACACAACACCCTATGAGTCGCTTTCAGCTCTAAACCAAGACTTAAATAGAATTTCAAATTTCGATAATGGAGAACGTAATTTTGTTTGTCCTCCAAAGTTGTTAACAACTTCTTTACGGATGACACTGATTCGTTATACGATGATCTGTATATACTCTCGTGTAACCGTTTGGAAAAGGGAGAAAGGATATCGTGTGTTATGCGCTGGCGCACAGGTGCAAGCGGTAGTCGGAATGCAGGTCGTGTAAGGTATTAGGATAGTGTAGGTCGACTTCGAGGATGTACCCGATGTCAGCATCATCACTCACATTACGTACGTCCAAGGACTCGATTTCGTTACGATCGAGCCATCGGAAGTCTGCGTAAGGGAGTGTTGCGACATGGCTGCACCGTATAAATTGTTACAGTCCGTATACAGAATGAAGGAGGTCGGTTTCGAAACATCGTACTGATCTGGAGTCAGAGGATTTTTAGCGACTGCATGACGGTTGGATATCATCGCGCAGCCTCCGCGGACCCCAGACTCGACGAACAGATGTAGATTTATTTCTGTCAACAGTTCTAATTCGACCCCGGTCATTTTTAGCATCGCGTTCCAAGCGAGTCCGGGAAGCGAGTAAAAATGACATGGGTCCAAGCAGTAATCGCGTAAGGCCATGTCTCGAAAACTTTCAAAGACATCGGCCAGCAGCATTACGTCTGTCAACAAATACAAATCATGGTAATCTCCAAACGTACGCAGACTGAATGCACTCCACACGTTTTGTGCGTGCTCGAAATCTGCGTCCGAAATAGATGATTCCATCAACCGGTTATGAAAGTGTTCACGAGCGGGTAGACTTGTTTCGTTGAACCGATCAATACTGTCAACGTAAGCGTATGGGTATACCCCCTTGCGTACGAGCAGATTGGTCTGTTCATCGAAACCCCGTCTAAGCATTTCCTCTCTAAGCAAAGGAAATTGGCTCCCGACGCGGACAGATTGGTAACGAGTGTGTCCAGAGAGCGATTAAGAAATTGAAAGGAGTCTACGAAACGCAAGGGACCCAGGGAGAACGACACGTAACGCTCACTGGATGTCGCGATGCAGGATACGCGTTCGTCCTTATATTTCCCTAAACCAAGCATTAAATGGTGACAGTCGTAGCCACGAAGGTTGTGAAAGAGACGGGGATATGACGAGGCATCCTGTAGCTCAGATTACAGCTATTATGGGCTGCTCCCAAGAATTTCCCCGTAAGATGACAATGATTGCGTACCTTGTCATCGTCTGTCAAAGGGCGCTCACACAAATGACAAACGGCGGCGTTAGTGAACGCAACATTGTCATCATCGGACATAATTAATTGTACGTTATGTCGTACTACCTTCATCATATCCTCGGCGTCTTTCATCAACCACGAGTAGAACGTGTCTACAACGTTTTCACCCGATAAACTTTAGCCTCTCTCCAAAGGCTGTGCGTGTGATCGACGATAGCATAGGAGAAACCTGACGGAATATGCATCGCTTCGTATGATGTGGATGATACAGGAGGAGAAGTTATTTTCTGACGGGCACCGCTGCTATCGACGGAGTAGAATTCACCTATCTCGTGCACTGTCGTCGGGACGTTGTTACCAGGTGAACACGATTGAAGCGGAGTGATGAGGGACTCGAAGTCGGCGTAGACGGTGAAGGGTACTTTAAGACAGTGCGCGTAATTTTTAAAGGACATAAACTTCTCCTCCTCCGTGGGCATTTTGGTTTTCTGCTCGCCGTAAGGTGTGCAGTAGGGGAGATGATCGGACAGACCATGTTCTGTGGTGAAACGATGCAGGCAGTAGTCGCAGTAAAATGATTGACCGTTGTGTTGTGTTAGGGATGATACTCTACTCATGTTACTGATAAAACAGTAATGTTTTCGGCTATTCGTATCGGTCAGAAGCAAAAGATTAACGTGATGCGACCTGTCCTTATTCGGGGTAATTCTCAGAGGGTAAACCTCATTTTTTGATTCATTTTTGATATTGTCTTCTATATCATAACCGAAAACGTTTATAGAAATGTTAGGATTCTGTGCTTCAAATTTGGAAATGGACTATAACGAACAGGGTACTCGATACCGGACATATTTAATGTGTTTATGAATGGGATGTAGTTTGAAGCACGGTCTTTATTATGTTGTTGAGGGTGTATGTGGGCTAGAACAGACCACAGAAAACACATTTCATCTCGGGGGTTCTTGATGTTGACTACTGCCTTGGTGAGTGTGAGTTTTCGCGGGGTTGGAAGGTAGGAGGACGCTGCTAGAGGCTGGTACCGTCCAACAACCAGTTCAGCTTCAGTACAGCATCCACCGACCATCCGCTCCCGTCACGGGTAAAATTAGATATGCTATTGTAGATTTTATCGTAGGATTCATCGAGTAGACAATTCAACTCGTCGCTGTCGTCCGCGAGCAACGTGCGACAACGTCCGTGAAGACGGCGTCTTTCGTTACCTCTTTCTCCTCACCACTGTCACCATCTACCACGGTTTTGGTAAAACGTATCCTGCACGCAATATGCCACTTGATATTGCGTAAACGTGCCTGCTCTGCCTGAATATCCTCAAGCAATAAAGGACGTGCCTCAGTCATTACGAATACTAAGTCATGATCCGACGCGTTGACGTTCACTGGAAGGTAGTCGAAAGTTGTGATGCACCTCGGACACTACTGTTCCTCTCGATATAAAACCGAGTCACAACTGAAACAATAGAAACATGAGTATTAGTAACCAATAGGAATGATAAATAACGTGTACACAAATTCATGTTTGTAGTAAATACATAACACTCGTCGGGTAATATGTCAGTTTATTACAAACGTGAAGATGTCGGCTACTCCTGATTTTAGTATTGAAAGTGAAAGAATAAAATCATTCAAGTATTGGGAAGTGACGTTTATCAGCCCCGACGAGTTAGCGTTTGCGGGGTTCTACTTCTACCCTAGAAATTTCGATGTTTGTGGGCATAGTATGTCATTCGTAGACGATAGAGTTAAATGCTTTTGTTGTGGAATTGAATTAGTTGATTGGAAAGAAGGTGACAAACCTATGAAGGAACATGAAAAATTTTCATCTACATGTCAATTCTAAACGATGTTAAGAGTGAGACTTTTCATACACACACCAATAGACATAGTATGACTCAAACGTTAATTCGCATCAGCAAGTTTGCACACTACATAATTACAAAAATAATTTCTTAACTGTGACAATTGGTATTGAACTTTTTACCTTGTTCAGTCTGCTCCTCCCCACGTTCCTGCTGAAGGTTAGCCATGATCTTCAAGAAAGAGTGAGAATGAATGAATACTGAAGAACAAAGGTACTGTTATAACGCTGGTATTATGTTAGTGTATCTTAAACGTTTTATATATCAATTTGTACATAATACATGTACGCTTAGACCAACTATTTGCTAGATCGAGAAAATTAAGTTTATTTTCGCGCACACACACACACGCACACACGCACACGCACACACACGCACACACAGACGCATACGCAACGTAACCAAACACTCAACGCGCACACACACGAACACACACAGACGCACACGCACACACAACGAGCGCACACGTTGGCATGAATCATGTTAGGTCCAATAACGAAACATTATGAATTTCCCTATGATTACAACAACAGCTTAACTCAAGAACGCACGCTTAAAATTCAGCTATACCTAAAAATATATATCTTCAATTAGAAGTGTAATATAAAAGGTACAGTAAGAATATATTTCAGAAAATTGATCACCCACACACACACACACATGTATTAAATTCAACTATATATCTTCAATTAGAAGTGTAATATAACAAATACAGTAATTGTAATTTGATCATACACATACATGTATAAATTCAATAAATAATGTTTTAATGCAAATAATTTTTACGTTTAAATAAAATCTGTACATACAATAAATTATGCTCATCAAACTAGCGTATGTTGACTACACACACAGGAACTTGTGTATACTGAGACGCACAATAATTCAAGCAGTCTTTCAACTATTAAAAAAAACTGTGAGATAGATTTATCAACGCACGCAAGCAGTCAGTGTGAAACCGATAAAATTCAGTTATACCTAAAAATATATATCTTCAATTAGAAGTGTAATATAAAAGGTACAGTAAGAATATATTTCAGAAAATTGATCACCCACACACACACACACACATACACACACATGTATTAAATTCAAATATATATCTTCAATTAGAAGTGTAATATAAAAATTACGGTAAGAATGTATTTCAGAAATTGTGATTTGAACATACACATACATGTATTAAATTCAGTAAATAATGTTTTAATGCAAATAATTTTTACTAGTAACATATAACAGCGTCTTACATACCACTCGAATCTATATATACTGTTCTGTTTCAGATAATAATAATAATTTGATCACACACACACACACACACACACATACATGTATTAAATCAATAAACAATGCACTTGATAAATTATGCTCACCAAACTAGCGTATGTTGACTACACACACAGGAATTTGTGTATACTGAGACGCACAATATTCAAGCAGTCTTTCAACTATTAAAAAAAAACTGCTGAGATAGATTATATCAACGCACGCAAGCAGTCAGTGTGAAAACGATAAAATTCAGTTATACCTAAAAAATATATGTCTTCAATTAGAAGTGTAATATAAAAGGTACAGTAAGAATATACTTCAGAAATTGTAATTGATCACACACACACACACACACACACACACACACACACACAACACACATGTATTAAATTCAAATATATATCTTCAATTAGAAGTGCGTTAAGAATAAAAGTACGTTAAGAATATATTCAGAAAATTGTAATTTGATCTACGCGCACGCTTACACACATGTATTAAATTCAAATATATATCTCAATTAGAAGTGTATATATACACATACATGTATTAAATTCAATAAATAATGTTTTAATGGAAATAATTTTTACGTTTAAATAAAATCTGTACATTCAATAAATTATGCTCAACTCACCAAAACTAGCGTATGTTGACTACACACAGGAACTTGCGTATACTAAGATGCACAAACAGTCTTCCAACTATTAAAAATGTCGTGATAGATTTATCAGTGCACGCAAGCAGTCAATGAGAAATTATCGCTAATTTGTTGAGTATATATTGGTCTCTGGTGGTAGGGGAAAGCCGGTGTTTGTTTTGGAAGTGAATACTTTCTAATCAATAATTACTTCCGGTGGTGCCACTAATGAGTGTCATGTGTCATATTAGAAAGTGAAAGGAGGATTTAGTGAATACAGACAATGGTTTATTTTCGGTATAACCCTCTGAACATACGTGCAATTAGTTGTATAGTAATCAGAAATGTGTGTGAGAGAGAGAGAGAGACAATTTAATAGTTTGAATTTTATACCACAAGGTAAACTATATTTTTTAAGTCGTGTGTTGTTTCCGAAAATTATTATTTAAAAACTGATAATTGTTTTATTAAAATCTCGCGTACGTGCCAAATTAATTGCCGACGGCGACTCTGCTCCCCCTCCTGCTAAATTCCACGTTACACCACCTGTTAAAAACAACAAAAGAATTCTCACTGTGATATCGTTAGTTATCTCTCTCCACGCTTCAGTTCGGCCGGCAGTAAACGTACGTTTGTGTATTATTATCATTATTGTAACGATCTTTGTGTTTAATAAATATTAGTTTGTAATGTGTGGTTTCTTTTTTTTTTATAGTATAATGGGAAAACGCTGCTGTAATAATTGACTTTCACTGCTTTATGATGACGACGGCAATTATATAGTAAAGGAGTTGTCGGTTATGGACGTAACACGTTTTGCATGCAGACATTGGATTTTCGCCCCGCCTGCTATAGTCGTTACGAATTCGAAATACACTAGAACCAACTGTTGGTTATCAACAAACTATCATGGGCTGAGATGGGGTGAAGGAGAGTCACCGTACGACAATCTTGTTTCAGTGTTAACAACGTATACGAACATATAAATATTGTGTTTGTGAAGGGTCTTGAGAAAAAACGTTTTTTAGAATCGAAAATAATTCATAATCATATAATAAATCTTGATGCCATTGGTTGCCCGAAAGACATACCATATCTATTTCCCGGTACGGTATGTTCTTACACATTGCAATTCTTCTTCTACACAGTGTACAAATCATAATGTGTACGCACTGAGAGAGTGGATAATTAATGATTTTTCTGTTATACAAACATTTTTAATGTGAGTGTCTCATAGCATTGTTAATTTCGTTAGTAAACTTGTATATGCCTGCAGGCGATAACTATTCTGTGGGCTTTCCTAATATATATATTATGTAACAGCCATAATTCTGCATGTATGTACATGCAAAGCTTCAGGGATGAAAAATTTCCTGATAACTACCACCACCACCACCATTACATTCCACTAGTCTTCTTTGTAGTCATTGTTTAGTTCCGCCTCGTTTGATACAGACGTCTTCACTTCTAATAATGTCGTTTATCACAAAATTCAATGCGGTTTCTACTATTGAGTACAAACGGTGTGCAGAATTAACATTGAACAAGCAGTATCCGATTGTTAACATGGTGCATGTGGACACAAGATATGGGAAGTCTGCTTGTAACGTTGGAAGATGGTGAGCTACGCTATCGTGTATATCTACCTAAGAGGTATGCTTGCGTCTTTACAGATGAAGAGCTCCGTCATATAAGCCCCAGCGACCTACATCTCGTGTTTCGAGGGATGAGGAATCAAACAGTGCATGTGGAAATAGTACCTCGTTAAGGTATCAAACTACTTTTAATAAACAATTTTTTATCACTGTGTGTGCGTGTGTTTGAATGTAGTGCACATTCTAAGTTTACAAAGTTTTGATGAATGGACATTAACTTATGAGAGAGAGTGACACATAATTTAAGAAGTTACTCGCGTAAAGCGTTGATTCCTGCCAACTATATCTGTGTGTGTGATATTTAACATGATTTTAATATTGTTGTATTGTTATGTTGCAGGTTGCTTCTCCTACAAGTACGACACAATTATATATATATATATAAACTTTCGAAAAAATATCAATTTTATAATGTATTTATTTAATTATGAATTGTGAATTTTATAATGTATTTATTTAATTATGAATTGTGAATTTTATATTATGAATTTTAAAATATATTTATTCATTTAAACAAATTATGACTTTATTTATTTCACTCTACACCTCTGAACATGTGCACAATTAATTTATTTTTGTGAACTGTTACTCAGAAGATTTGTATGAATTTCAACCACCGTTTTCATGTGTGTGTGTATATTTTAATTTATTTCGCTATACACCACTGAACCTATGTGCGTGTGTAAACTGTAACCCATTAAACAGAAGTATTGTACCAGATTGCTACGCCGTTAACGTATGGATTTGTCATCTGTAACAGCACACAGGTAAGTAGTTCATTGACAACAACACAATACATAGTTAATTATTTGCCAAATATATATAATATATATATATATTTCTAACAAGGATCAATCACACTGACTGCATTATAAAACTATTAATTAATTATTAATACATGAAAAATGAAGACGACGTTTGACAACGAGGAGAGAGAGCTAAAATTATTTACTCATCACACCGACTACTCAATGTACGAGAGGGAGACAGGAGAAAGGGTATGACACCTTACATAGTTGAAACGCCTTGAGAGTGAGAGAGAGAGAGAGTGAGAGGAGAGAGGAGAGAGAAGAGTGAAGAGAGAGGAGAGAGAGAGAGAGAGGAGAGAGAGAGAGAGAGAGAGAGAGAGAGAGAGAGAGAGAGAGAGGACGTTACTATTTGTTGACACAGTTGACACACAAGTGAGAGTGAGAGAGAGAGAGAGAGAGAGAGAGAGAGAGAGAGAGAGAGAGAGAGAGAGAGAGAGAGAGAGAGAGAGAGAGAGAGAGAGAGAGAGGGGACGTTAATATTTGTCGAATAAATATAAACTTTCTAATTTCATATACATGCGCGCGGTACTGACCACAGACAGAGAGAGACATACACAACAAGTGAGAGGAGAGAGAGAGAGAGAGAGAGCTAAAATTATTTACTCAATGTACACAGTGAGAGAGAGAGAAAGAGAGAGAGAGGGAGAGGAGAAAACGGCTTGAACATAACGTTTGACAACAAGAGAGAGAGATAGTTTTACTTACATTCAAATGTGGAGAGAGAGAGAAGAGAGTAACAATTATGATCATATAGTTTGAATTTCCCACCACAGAAGAGAAAAAAATGTTGGCAGATCTGCTCTATACACACACAGAATAATGTAAGATTGGTAACCCTGATCATATATTTTAATATATACACTATATAACACATATTTGAATTTCCCTCCCCCGCCGCAGAAAAAGTTGACAACCCTGCTCATATAAAATATCTATACACTATAATAATAATACAGAGGTTGGTACACCTGATCATATAGATTTAATATACATTATAAACACGTCAAATTTGAACTCATGCAAAGGTTGGTACACCTCATCATATATTTTAATATACACTATAATGCATCGAGTTGGAACCACCCCCCACCCACTGATATGAAATAAAAAAACCACCCACCCAACACCACCCCCTGATATGGCAAATCAGCTTTCTTAAAAAAATAAAAAATTATATTCACTGATGCTGGTGGTCCATTGAACCTCATCCCACCCCCTTTGATATGCAAATCAATTTAATTAAAAAAATAAAAAAAACAAATTAAAAAAATAAAAAAATTTATTCGCGGAAATTCACGGTGCTGTGGTCCATTGGGATGCTGTGGGTCCCGCGGTGGCGGCGTCATCTCTTAGATCATGTTTTTAGTGTTTTTTATTGTTTTTTAAGAAAGGCGGCATTCCTTTGTGAGCCAGAACTCTCATTATACCACTACTGTAGTAGTATAGGAACTCTTATTTTTCTTGTTATTAAGTATATTACACACATCACACACACACACTCACAGTCTGATTTTGATGTTTCTGATATTGAACCCATGAGTATTTTTGAGGTATACCAGCGGTTTTTTTTAGAATTTTCTTCTTTTGAGAAACATTCCTATAACGTACTACCAATCTATTTGACAACTGGAAACTAGAATAATCCTATCCAATATGTTAATTATAGCCTGCTTCTATCGTCTCACCATTTAATTTACAAAAGAACATTCTTTCTATGTTGGGACATCGTCAAGTTGCTGCTTATGGCTGTAACTTTCACTATTTTTCTTCAATTCTCTTTCAATTTAATTTAGAACACTACCTATAGTATTCTGTGAAAACGGTACTCTTTAGGTATATCTATATCTCCTTACGAAATAATAATAAATAATTAAAATAAAAATCTATCACACATTTATCTTCACTTCTTATAGTCTTCGCCTATATAAAATTTAAACAGTTGTAACTGATGCCTTAGGCGCTCACGGCCGGTATCGACTCTTTTAAATCTGTTTTTCATTGCCTGGTTATTAGGCCGTGCTCTAATTCTGTTAATTTGAATAGACGTTTTGGCTCCACCATTGGAGGACATCTTCAGTGTAAACGATTGAAAAGGTTCACTGGGACGGTGTTCACCAGTTCCCACATTACTATGGTAAAGATTAAAAACTATTATAATTTAAACTGATAATACAGGCCTTCATACAAGAATATCGCAGATAAAGAAGCAGGAACACCCAAAATAGCATTTAGATAAACATGGAAAATCGGAATCCCTTGCTCGGCCAAAGATTCAAACTTTCTCTCAACTGGAAGAATGAAATAGACAAAGTAATTCTTTATTTGGTATACACTTGTGACGTGTGTGTGTGTGCGCGCGCGCGCGTGTGTGTGTGTGCGCAGGCGTGTTTTATTATATCATTGATATCACACGTATATTCCGATCAAATGTCAGACAGAACAGATGTTCCAACTCCCAAGGCGACAGCATTCCAGGGAGAGATGTCATGAGTTTGAAGCAACGTCGACAGACTAATTAGACAGACCTATCCTGAAGCTCCATAGGATTTTTGAATGATGATCGCGATGCAGACATTTATTAATGGTGTTAGAGATAATGAACTACAGCAATTGTTACGAATAGCAAGACAGCATTATAATGCGGAAGGCTCTACAGTTTGAGGCCGCCAAGTCAGCGTCTGGTTGGGGAAATCATAAACTACGCGCACTAAAAGATAGTGACGGTACAGACAACGAAGATGAAGAACAGGGAACAGAGGCCCAACGATTGGCATCACAGTGTAAAGGAAGAATGGATGGAAACCCGATGTGTTATAGATGTGAGAAACCTGGACAGTTACAAAAGGATTATCGGTCTATACTTAATCAGCAAGGAAACGAGCAGTAGTCGGTACAACGGAGCGTGTGGTGACTAACTGGTGGAATGAAGCCTCTAGACAATCGCAATTTATACACTTGCGTAGAAATAATGGGAGCTTGGTAGTTACCGGATTCGTTCAAGAAAGGCCAACCTCGACTACAGTTGTCACGGGTGCCAGAGTTCCTACTACCTCTGCTCGGAAGATTGCTGACATTGCCACAGAAATGAAGAACAGAAGGAAATGAACAAGTTCGAGCCATCACTATAGATTTCTTAGCAGACGGTTGGGCGACACGATATTTCCGAAAGAATAGGTAGCTGATAAGACACTGGACCGATCTTGACGGCAAAAGAGGAAGGTCGCCGCCCAGATTGACAAGATGTTTGCTATGGTTCCGAAGTGCTGAAGAGTTACTGGGCACAATGGATATCTCTAACTTTGGAGAACGGATTGCTGAAAAGTTTGTGGGGAAGTGCAGATAGACGTGGGATACAGCTGATAGATCCCCGAAGTAAACTGCGCTCTGTTTTGAAAGACATGCATGATGAGGCATCTGGAGTCCAACATGTTGTCAATAAAAACCATTAACAAAATACGGAAATGATTCTACTGGCTACATCTTCGCCACCGATGTAGAGGAATTGTGTCGGACCTGTGAAAATATGTGCTTCAAGGAAGGGCCTATATAAACCAGAAGCAAAGGAAAATGGGACAATATAACGTTGTACTGTCATTTGAGACAATTGCCATAGACATTGCTGGAACTTTCCCAGTTACTGTCGATGAAAATCGGTATATCACAGTTAGGCCTATAGGTGATTACTTCACTAAGTGGATGGATACTTGTACAATTCCAAATCACAACTTTTAGTTCACAACGGCGTTAGTTCACAATTTCAGTTGCCGTTATGGAATCCCTATGGCAAGCCATACCGATCAAGGGAGGAATTTCAAGTCAGGATATATTATAGAATTATACAAAATTATTCGAAACACCCGGACAACACCTCTTCATCCACATCCGACGGAATGGTTGATAGGTTCAATAGGACACTTGAGCGGCATTTATCGAGGGTGTTGACGAGAACCAAACAGACTAGGACCACCGTATACCATTATTCCTAATGGCACAATAGGCATGACTCCAACAACTGGTGTTTGAACGGGAGATTCGACTTCCTGAGGACTTGATTTTCGAACGCTCCGAGACTCAGTTTCAGGAGCCGCAAAAGTTTTCCTCACAATATTAGAAAACCAACTGAGAGAAATGAATCGCTTGATAAGAGGACGGCTGAAGGTGATAGCCAGTGACAAAATGAAAGGGGGTGACTGCGTGGCAGGAAAGAAGATGCTGGTGTTCTATTTGATCTGAACTGTTCCCAAGAACACATTGTGGTGTTAGTAGGGTGTTGATTCTATTGAGATATTGGGCCAGGCAGTCGTGTCCAGTGGTCCTCCTTTACTGTTGGATTTTCATACAGTGACTTCCACTTCTTATCATCGATGGCACTGCTGATTCGTTGTGTGTTTGTGCTACTTATTTTTCCTTTGATATAAATTTTGATTGAAGGTTAGAGTACTGCTGTTTTATGTAGTAGTAAGATGTGGGATCCTCTCCTTGTTAGATAGTCAGCAGTTTGGTTTCCCAACATATAGCATTGAGAGGGGATCCACTGAAGGATGATTTTTTAACCCTCATTTTGTAAATCTCTTATAATTCTGCAACATTCCTTTGTCATTGAGTTGTGCGACTTTGCAGTGGCTTGAATCGCTGTTTTGGAGTCACATATAATCACAACCTGTTTATACATAGGCTATGCGTTCTGATGATGAGGTTTTATAATGCTGTTTGAACTGGTCCAGCCTGACAGTAGAAGGAGAACAGCTGACAAGCTGTTCCGACAAGGAACAGCTTTCTGTATCGGGAAAATGTTTTCATGTCATTACTTAAAATATCGGTATGGAGAACCATACATGACTTCCATGTTCTAAGATTTATATTTAAAATCATATTCGAAATGAAATAATACCATAGAAACTACTTCTTTCTACTTATTGCTTCAGCCTTAACCACGGTACTGTGGTCACTAACGTATACCACCTCACGATTTTGCACTCGATTTTCACGGATGATGGCAATCAATGGACTGCCGAAACGTCTGGTTTTGCAGAAAACATTGGACTACGGCTAAACTGCCCGGGAAGGAATTTTAACAAAGAACTACTTCTTTGGTGCCGATAACGTAGTATACATATAAAAAATTCTCCCCTCCCCAATCAACTATAATTTTCATTTATAGAAAATTACCCCCACCCCGTTCACCTAACCTCTTCATTTATAGATATTTCATCTACGTTTCTACAGTGGATTATTATGAGCTTCTTATTAGGATACATTATTTATCAAAATTAAGTACTTTACTCTTGTTAAAACATAAAACGTTGCAGGTAAACTACCCCTTCCTCTTAACCGATCTTCACCAAAATCAATAGACCTTCAGTCCTCTACAATTCACCGACGCATGCAAAAAAATATTTAATTCTGTTTGAATGTGCGACAGTTATCGTTCGTCAAGAAAACATTTCTATTGTTACAACTTAAAATGTTGCAAGTAAACTACCCCTTTCCCTTAACCGATCTTCACCAAAATCAACAGACCTTGAGTTCTCTACAAATCAGGCAAGTGTGCAAAAAATTATTTGATTGTCTTTGAATTTTCGGCAATTATCGTTCGTCATAAAAAAATTACCCTTTTTAAAACATAAAACTTTGGTGATAAACTACCCCTTCCCCTTAACCGATCTTCAACAAAATCAACAGACCTTGAGTTCTCTTTAGTTCAAAAAGGTATGCAAAAACCTAGTTGATTCTGTTTGAATTTACGGCAGTTATCGTTCGTCACATAGAAATTACCCTTGTTAAAACATAAAATGTTGCAGGTAAACTACCCCTTTCCCTCAATCGATCTTCACCAACACCAATAGGTATTGAGAACTCTACAATACAGGGCTGTATGCAAAACATCATTTGATTCTGTTTGAATTTGCGGCTGTTATCGTTTACCATAGAAAAAAATTACCCTTGATAAAAAACCGTTGCTGGTAAACTACCCCTTTCCCTTAACCGATCTTCACCAAAAACGACAGATCTTGAGAACTCTGCAATTCAGGGCTGTATGCAAAATATTATATGATTCTGTTTGAATTTGCGGCTGTTATCGTTTGCCATACAAAATACCCTTGATAAAACAAAAAACGTGGCTGGTAAACTACCCCTTTCCCTTAACCGATCTTCACCAAAAACAATAGGTCTTTAGTACTCAACAAATCAGGCCAGTATGCAAAAACCTATTCGATTCTGTTTGAATTTGCGGCTCTTAGCGTTTGCCATAAAAAATACCCTTTTAAAACATAAAACGTTGCTGGTAAACTACCCCCTTCCCTTAATTGATCTTCACCAAAAACAACAGATCTTGAGAACTCTACAATTCAGGGCTGTATGCGAAACATTATTTGACTATGTTTAAATTTGCGGCTGTTATCGTTTGCCAAACAAACAAAATTACCCTTGATAAAAAAAAACCGTTGCTGGTAAACTACCCCTTTCCCTCAACCGATCTTCACCAAAAACAATAGGTCGTGAGTACTCTACAAATCAGGGCTGTATGCAAAAAATTATTTGATTCTGTTTGAATTTGCGGCTGTTATCGTTTGCCATAGAAAAAAATCTACAGACAGACACACAGACACAGACACACACATAGACAGACAGACACACAGACACTTTTCGAAAAACGACTTTTCTTCATGTTTTGAGTGTAGTACAATCAGAATCTGCAATAATCTCGAACACGATTTCTTTGCCATCACCATACTTCCATTTCCTTAAGGAACATGGAAGTTAAAACAACTTTCTTGAGTGGACAGCATTTTAAGAAACTCATCATTAAATCAGTAAACTCAAGTAGTTGGTTTGTGTCGTCTTTCCACTTGGCTACGATTTTAGGGGACCTGGGTTCGATTCCTGGGCGTCTTTCAGCCCCCAGATCGTACGGACTAGGAAATGAGTAACTAGGCTATTAGTAGACGGCTTAAGGGTAGCTCTGGCCACACTACCTTCCTTGTATGCGGTAAGCTCACAGAGGGTGCCTTTCCTGCCTCCCTGCCTAGGCAGGGAACTGTATTTCGATGGGTTATAATATGGGATATAATAACATAACCTATGTTATATTACGTAACATTATACATTACATAACATTATATCCCGTAACATTCGATGTATTATATGATAATATAATATTTATATCCACTGATTTAAATAAATTTAGTGGAACATTAAGATTTACTGAATTGGTAGTTGGATCAAGAATGACGTTATAGAAACTAGTGGATCTTATTTTATAGATCAAGTATCTAGCAAAAACTTGAATAACAGGATTCAAGGAGTTACCGTCCGTAAATGACAAGGATCGACTTACATTTTTACTTTGCACTCACGTGTGTGTTAGCTTAAATAGGAAGTATCAATAACATATACCTCAGGGGTTCGACCTAAGGAAGTTTCTTAATATTCAGCATGACAGGCAAATCGATAAAAGAATTAAATTTAGAGAAATCCTATCAAATTATCGCTTACATTTCTCTGTGTGTAAGGAACAGAAATCGTGAAAAATTAGAAAAAATGGTGGATATAAAATTACTTTACATATAGTGATTAACCCCTCCTACCAACTACTTTAACAGTTTGTAACTATTTACATTTGCGTCTTTTTATTCTCCATAATAATAGTAATATATTATTGTTGTGTGTTACTAATATATAGTAATACGACATATATAGTACATTTTTACACCTTCTTAGTTGTTTAACGGCTAAATGTCTCGTATCCGGTACCAGAGAAAAAGGGTTCAATTCTCGCGAGAGGTCTAAATGGTGGGCACCCAGCATTGTGTGGCCAAGTGAACAGCTGTAATATGAATCGATGAGGACGAGTACGACTGGGGAATAGCAATAGGCTTAAACGGCTAGTATCGAAGTATCTCATTTAACATGCACACTAAAATAATAGATATTTATTATATTAAACATTTTCGTACATACAAATTGTCTGAATTTGCAGCTGATTCTTTGACTCGTAAGGAAGATGATGTGTATTCTTGAGATATTCTCATCCAAATAAACTAAATTCTTGCTACACAATTATGGTTTTATAGAATGTTCCAGGATTGGTTGGATCAATGCTGGAATGTCATCTGCTTCCTTCCTGCAATTTTAGCACCCCGGAACCATTTTACCTCGGTTTTTTCGTTTCCACACCATGCCATTTCTCGGAAAGCTTCTAGCTTCTAGCTCATAGGTATTACAGCAATTTTCTCGTAGCACATCGATCACTAACTAAATGAAGCAAACGCTCCTACAGTTTGTCCATTATCTTTGAGCCTTTCAGTGTTGTTAGGTAGACGTAGAAAGATGTGACGACTTTTGGGATGAAAAATAAAAACCAAAAATAGTGAAACAATCCTAAACTGCACTATTCCAATACATTTAATAATTTAATACAATAATATACATTTAGTCATCGACTGCCTTTCTTACCCTATAACAAACACTCGAATTGCTTAAATATCGCATATCCTGTTTCTTTCCAAAAACATTCCGTCCCGATCGTTTTGCACCGATAAATTCTGCCAATTGACTCTCTCTCTCTCTCTCTCTCTCTCTCTCTCTCTCTCTCTCTCTCTCTCTCTCTCTCTCTCTCTCTCTCTCTCTCACACACACACACACACACACACACACACACAGAGCCTATTGTGTAGAGTGAAAAAAACAGTTTCATACATTTGTATCCGGTTAATAAATTATTTATAAAACAATAATATTTTTTAAATTTATATATATTTATATAAATAACAATATAGAAATAACTAAGAAAACGTTATTTAGAACATCTAAACGCATACAAAAAAAAACAGAAATATATAAATCTAATTTGGCCACACATGCAATAAACTCTGGACATGAATTCCCAGACATAACTATAATGACACTAGTATAACACATACCACACAAAGGCACCATATGAACATTTGGGAAAATTTGCAAACATACAAACACAAAACAAACTAATACCTGAACAAATACAAATCAATACAAAACATGGCACAATTTTCAAAGCACTCAACATCGAAAATACACAAAATACAAATATATACACCACAATTACTCACAATAATACCAAAAACTAACAGGAAACCATAACAACCAATCAACACACAAGTACTCCACAAGATTCAAAATAATAAGGCTGAGGATGGGAACATTAAGTGTCCCTAAACATGTTCCAAACAAGGAAAAAACATCTTGAGGTAAAGTTATTATAAATATTAAAAATAGTAAATAAAATATACACATATTTAAACAAATTCAAATAAAAACAAAACAAGTTGATCTAGTTGAAATTATAAATTTATTAAAATAAATAAAATATAAACATTAAATATTTCCAATATAACCGAAAAAAGCTGCTTAAGTAAATAAACATTAAAAAAATCGTTAACTAATCGAATTAAATCGATTATCCTTTATTTTACATTGAAATCGAAACAAATTCGATTATTCGTTAGTTTCTATATTAACGCAGAATTATTTCGGTGGTTATTGATTTACTTACAAACCTCTGATGATGCTGATGTGTTTCAGTGAGGCGTGCGTCAAGTAATAAAACGACGACAACGTAATACACTAATACGTTTAACCTATCACCACCATAATATTACAAATTATGTGATGAATACTAGAATACTTGTATACTAGACTATTGTATTACAAAAATACTTGAGGATGATAGTTTAAACTACGTATAGGCCTATAGTCTATATACATATGACAGTCAACATACATATATATATATATATATACATATATATTTTGTATATTCATATATTTCATACATATTATATATAAAATATATATATATAATACATACATATTATAATATAATATGTACATACATATATATATATATATATACTCTCTAATTAAGACTGAACGAGGGTATACAGGAAACATTTCGTGTAAATAGCCTATTAATACCATGACAAAAAGCAGCCTTCATGGTGGACATTTCTACCAAAAAAGGAAACAACTAACAAATTGTTCAGCGTACAGACAGATAAATGGCCAAAGAGAGACCGTGGAAGCCTTGCCCTCAGTGTATGAGGACGTATCAATAATAAATAATTCAATTATTCTGTACAAAATGTGTTAAGTACGCTGACCTTGTGACGTAGCGTTGTCGTACGCTACTGCTCGCTGGCTGATTAGCGTAACAATATTTGTAAATCATTGAGCTGAATGGACGTAATTTGTACGACAATCCGCGTTATTATTAACACCGCACTAAGCATCCAGACATACTAACCTATTTTCACTCAGTAAATGACAAAACATCCGTGTAGACACGTATGCGAAATTCCCTTTTTCTTTTGAACCGAAATTCCCTTCAATTACTTTACAAAAAGTATTTCTTTCTTCATTTTATACTCATTAATATTCATATTTTCTCATTTTATATTTGCTGATAAGGTTAAAATACCTATAGAATTTTTTAAATAGTTTATATTCATTTTAAAATATAATAAATATGCTCTTAAAAATATAATATTTCACAATAAATAAAATACTTATTAGCATTTTTCTTTAATTTTTATTTACTTTATACGCGTGTATTCCCTTTATTATTTTCTTGTGTTTAGTAGGATAGTCAAGTGCTGTGAGTTTATATTTTAAAAAATGGTCTTAACATTATCCATTTTAATAACTTAAAAATTATAAACTTAAAACATTTAATTATATTTATTTTTGGTGTACTGATAGTGGGTTTGTGTTTAGTGTCAAGAGCTTAACCATTATCTCTCGGTACGGGTATAGGATAAGTTATGATTTAAAATTTATTTGCTTTTACGTTTAATTTATAATTCATTTGTCTTAAAAAAATTCAAAGGCATGACACAAATTAATTTTCAAACAAACTGTACAAATCAGAATCGGGATCCGATGTCATGTAACTGACGCTTAAAAATAATACCACCAGACAGATCAATAGAGGGTGCATTAGAAATGCCGTGTTTTTGAATATGAAAAACAGCAGTAATGATCAAATACTCAGAAAAGGAAAACTAATCATATCCGTACCCACCAGAAGGGTTTCAGGGAAACTATAGAGTAGACAACTATTGTCTTCCAGCCAAAAAAGCCCAGTTAGAAGGAACATCTCTTAGTATTAAATTAACAAGATTTCTAGCTGGCTTCCATTGCTACCGTCCTGACATTATTCCTACAATTCATATACGTATCCCAAACACGTACAGCCCTCACCAGTTACATGTAGATGATTACGTAACCAGAGACAGAAAAATTGTTTCGCACTGTACTTATTGATAACAGTATCGGTACATTACAATATATTTATAGCGCTCGACCTTAGCTCCAATTCTAAATGATTCTAACATTATAAAAACATGCGCGCCTGATGATATCATTTTCACTTGATTATTTATATTTAGTCCATTGAAAAGCACTGAAACTTAAATTGTTATTGATATTGATTGCTGACTGTTCGTTAGAGTTACATCTCTCCAATTGACTACCTTTGAAAAACGTAAACTACGATTCTCCTTTTAAAATACTTTTATGAATCCTTATAGTTCCTTTTATTTATTTTTGGTCATCCTATGGCCCAGGATTACAGGACAATGGAATTTTATCCCCTTCTCGCAGACTTCACAGCATCCGCCTCCTACTCACATATAATTAATCTTCCCATGAGATACTAACCAGTCTCGACAGAAATTAATACAGTGGCAGTGTAAAATTAGATTCGTCTCACTAGGCAGTGAAAAATTACAAGACTTTAAAATTGATAATATCAAATGTCTATACTGATGTCAGTACCATATTGCCAGATCTGCTTACCACATTTGAAATTATAAATTAAATTCGAAAAAATTAAGCTAACCATGGGCGTTTGAACTACTATATTTATAGCGCTACCATATTAAAATAAGTAATTATTTGTGATATTAACAACAATGGTATTATGTTTTTAGTACAATAAAATAAAATAACATCATATCTACCATAAATACCAGGCAGTCTCAACGCTGTAGTTAAGAATCGTTGTCTACACTCTTTTGCTTTTTTATACACTTGGGGTTTTAATTTTATTTACTTTATCATATTCGGCTCCTTGAAATCTTCTGTGTTCCCTATTCGGCAAACATTCAAAAATAATATTAGCTTCATTATAATTGTTGTTGTTATTGGCGTTGCTCTTTTTATCCTCTCGGTTTCCTCTTCAATAGGGATGGTAAGACAGCCACTCCACATCCTTGCGTATGTAAATCTCTCCACTCACTGCTGAAGCCGAGTTAAATTTTGTAGGATTTGATGTAGAAGTTTTCATTATCAACATCTAGCACAATAACACGTGCTCCTTAACTTATCAAAGAGTGTTTACAGCAGATTGGGTTGCAAATTCAATGGTCACTCTTCATCAGGTGTTAAGACAACTAAGTAAATGGTTGATTTTGAGAATTGCTTTATTTGGGAACTGTGTCATCTCTGATGCATAGATCTGTTCTAACACGGCTGCAATGATCCGACACTTCATCAGTCTCATTACTATTATTTTCATATTACTTTCAAATTTCAATATCAAACTTAATGAAATTGCGGCTGACTAGAACACTACCGTATGATAGAAAAAAATACATGCATGTTTGCTCCACTCTCTCTCTCTCTCTCTCTCTCTCTCTCGCTCTCTCTCTCTCTCTCTCTCTTTCTCTCTCTCTCTCTCTCTCCTCCTCCTCCTCCTCCTCTCTCTCTCTGTCTCTCTTCTCTCTTCCGCCTCTCTGCTCTCTGACTAAGACATCACGCACACCAATCTTGCTTTGAAACAAGCTGTCATACAAGTAATTCTAAATTAATAACATCCTGCACAAGTCATAATTCTTAGTAAAATACAAGAATAAACAAATGAATGTTTCTTCTCTCCGAAGATGCGTTGATATTATTTATTTGTAAGTAGTATATTCTATATAAATATTTTGTGTTATGTAAAAATTATAAACAATTAAAAATTAATATTTTGTAAAAATTATGTATTAAATAATTGTACATGAATTATAACTAACATATAATGTAATAGAAACACAGACTTAATGGATGCTTAAGAAGAATTAACTATATTTTTATTTACATAGATCTTATGTTGCAGGGGGGGGGGTTTAACATCGTTTGTACATATTGTGTGTTTAAATGTATAACATAGCGTATACTAATACTATTCGCATATTATTTCACTAATTTATAACATGAATTCCTGACGGAAAACGTAAAAAATGTTGCCATATAGATATCTAAACGAGTATTATTTACTTTCGGTTAGAATTCTACCTTCGACGATAAGTTGTATTGTTTCTGTTTCCTGCATACACCATATAATTACGTTTCATAATACCTTACAAAATTAAAGCGCAAAATTACCAGAAACAATCGACTTACAAATATAAATTAACCGTTGAATTCCAGTATCTATGCAACATTAAATTTATAGAAATAGTAAAACTTTTAAATAATAGTCAGTTATCTCCAAAGAGTTAGGATGATTTTGCCGTGTTGAAAAGTATGAAATTTTAATTTCATCAGATTCAGATCCAACCCATCGAAATTTTCCGGAAAGTAATGCTTTTCTTCTTTTATTTTAAAAATTTCCATGGATATTAAGTGTTCAATAAACTTGTGTACGCGAGTGAGGCAATTTCCTGTAGTACATTGAATGCACCCGTAATTTCGTTGCATGACACAAGGCGAAGAGGACCTTGAAGATTGCAACAACGTCCTTCGCCGCCAGCGGATCAATGGAGGTTGAGGACTGACCACAGTATAAAAGCACAACTACTCACGTCGAGTATCAGTTTGGGCTTCACGTACAAAACGGATAAACTCGCAGCATACGATGGCTTTGCACAAGACTGCAGTAAGTACTCTACCTGTGGCCAGTACTACATAGTGTCAGTTTTCCTTTTCGTAATCAAAGCATTCTACCAGTTAAATTAAAAACAAATATAGACCCGCTAAAGACAACAGTAGTCAGTTTTTAAATTATTGACAAAAACAAAATTAAATCATCTCACAATACTTAATACTGTAAAACTGTATAAAACATTTAAAACATTACTTGTTGTAGACACAAAAATGGTGGCATTTGATACGTTTTCACTCCATCTATATTTTAAATAGTGTCGTTAAATTGACAGCATGAGTACTGTAAACTACATTTGTTAACGTACAGGTGGCCTAGAGAAAACACTTGTGATTCTGCGTGTTAAAACTCTGACAAAGTATTTTTGTACTAAAAATCGTACCATATTAAGTAGGGTACTAAGCTATATTACTGTGTGCAACTCTTACCTTATGTTAATGTTCTTACAACTGAAGACTAATTAAACCGGTTTCTAATTATAAGGTTGGGGCTGAAATTTGTCTAATTTCATTTTGTTCAAACATAATTTACATGTACTTACTGTTTGTAATATTTCATATTAATATTATATTAAATATGTTAACGCTTTATTGTAAAATACATTATAAGCAATACAAACATACTATACAATACGTACATACAATTTAAATGTATATATACAGACAGACCCACCTGGCATATATGGTGTAAGGGGAATGAGTAGGATGCGACAGAAAGAGAATTTTGTGTTGTGTAAATTAATCTGTGGGTTTACATAATAATAAGCGTGACTGAAATTGTTAAGTTCTTGTCAGTGGACAAGGCATTGAATGATTGAGTCAGACTTTGAATACGACTTTACTTCATATTTGAAGGCTCGTGTATCTCTAATGAAAACATATTCCTAATTTGTAAATAAAAATTGTTAAAATTTGTGTTTGGCCTCTTTTACTACTCGCGTAACTTAATAAGTAGGATGCTTACAGTAACAGTAATCCTTACGTAAAGGGTTAAACTAACATATTCTGATTCAGAACATCAGTATGAGTTAATCTGTACCTAGATAAAAAAGGATACACTCAAAACAAAGCGAAGTCGCAACTTAAAATTCTTAATAACTAAATTTACCTTATTTTGTCCGCCTTGTGACTTCTTATAATTTTTCTATGACGCGTTTCAGAGCTTATGCTCCATCTTCAGATATATATTAAAATAAAACTATCACTCTTACCGAGGTCGTCACATGATATAAAATGTCAACCATTTTTTCATACAAACAGCGCGCGGAAGTAGGGTGCGCACCCTACTTCCGCGCGCTGTTTGTATACAAAAAGTTTTGACATTTTATATCATGTGACGACCTCGGTAAGAGTGACAGTTTTATTTTAATATATATCTGATGATGGAGCATAAGCTCTGAAACGCGTCATAGAAAAATTATAAGAAGTCACAAGGCGGACAAAATAAGGTAAATTTAGTTATTAATTCGTACATGTGACTTGGATACCGCATTCAACATGAATATTAAAATTCTTTCTTAACCCAGTACTGCAATTAGACTTCTCCTTCCCAAATCTATGGCTTTACTGTTGAGCTGCTGACATATAGTATCGTTCGTCGATTTGTATTGCATATATGTTTAAACTGATCTTTAGCCTTTCTTAGTATTTCTTATAATGGTTTTTGAAGCAATCACCTACACATACGTGTGTCCCACTCATTACGAATTCAAACCATGAGAGAACAGCGCGCTCGTATACAATACGCATTCAGAATTTAAACTCGGTTTCATTTAAATTATGTTAATGTTTGCGCTTCTAATTGCCCAACGACTCTCTTAATTATCCACGTTCTACATCTCCAGTGTTCTTCTTTATAAAGAATGGAAGACGTGTTTTAGACAATTATGAAAACAAAGGACACCGGACATTAACTACTGTTCTGACCAAACATTTCTGCCCTTTCATAGTTTCCATCGTTAAACCTACCCTTTTGTGTTTATTCTGAACATTATAAATAAAGTGGATTTTTATACTACCGTTTGTGTTATTTTTATCTAGAAGCGTAATCTAAAAAATAATTTTAAAATTTTGTAGTTAATAGTAAACGTATTCGCTCCAAGTACACTCAATTGTTAGACTGGGCTACGAGGGAGGTCTAGCCTTTGACATATGTATATAGGCCTGTTACTAATACTGTTGAACCGACACTAAATAACGTTACCGATTATTTAGTTTAATATTATGATCATTTGTTTTAAACAAAGCTTTGTTTTTTAACTAACTTTATTTATTTAACTTGTTTTTTTAACTTGTTATTTAACTAACTTTTATCAGTAAATTAAATTAATTTTTTTAAACCATAAAAAATTATTTAATAGTAGACAATTCTGTATGTGTGCGTGCGTGCGTGCGCGCGCGCGCCCGTTTGTAATACCTTTTGTTTTACGTATTACATACCTAATACGTTGATTCTAAACCTATTTTGGGGCGGAAAAAGAAAAATGAAGCGTTTTCCACACAATAAGCCTTACAGGTAAGACGTCACTTTCCTAATAACTGGCTCCTTAGAACTATCGAAGCAGCCCAATAACGAGTATTAAATGTGTAGGACAAAAACGCCGCGCTGCCATAATTTACCCGGGTGTTATCCTGATTATGTTTTGTAGACTGAATATATCTGGAAAAAAATGAACCCCTATTATTGTGATGTTGCCGGTATGTAAGTAGAATGCTAGCCAAGCATAATTATACTATACACACGTATGAGTCAAACTCATTACTTACTACTTCTTTAGAGTTTCTTGTTTCTTAGTGTTTATTTAAACATGGACAACAAAAATAAACTCTTTACGTAATCGTAATTATCAAACTTTTATTTTCAATTATTTACCCTAGTTATATAAAACTCATATTTCATAACTTCTGGCAGCAGGTATAATCCTGAGTTACCTTTTTGTTATTAGTTGTTAGTTATTAGAAATAACAACTCCAGTAAGTATTTTAGTAACTTAGTTTGAAAATTAATCTGATAAGCAAAAAAATCCTGTATTATAATAAGGTATTATCATAATTTTATTCCTATAATGAAAATCAATGTCTTCAAGAAATTCATTATTTTATTTTTAACTATTCAGTTTCCGGATGCTTGGCTCACCCATTTCCCAAATGCCTGAGAGTTAATCACCCACGACCTAAGATGAATCGTCAACCTTCCACTATCATCATCACTTCACCGCCACCAGTGTAGAACGCTCAACGCCTTTTTCCGACTATTAACTGGTCTAAATCCACCCGCAAGTCTTAGCATAAAATCTCTCTCTATACCCAGTTTCTCAAACTTCAGCTCCAGCTTCATTTAATTTCTTATCTCTAGCTTTATCTGGACCTTCGTTGCAATTTTCTCATGACATTCTTATGTTAAAATTTGTCTCGATATTCATCGCTTTATCATTTTTTGTATTTTATTACATACACTGTAATATGATTTTTTCTACGGAATAATAATTGAACGAACGACGAGTTGTTAGTTTCAACCGTTTGGCATTTCATTTCTCTGTCTGACTGTCTATCGTTTGGAGTAGCTCTCACGATAACTTTAGAAAGCATCAACCGATTTTCGTCAAACTAGGCATGCGTACCCATACTTTTATCCTAGATAACCCTACTGTTTTTGAGGTTGATACCCAAAATATACGTTGGCAGGGTCGAAATCGCAAAAGCATACGTTGGGTATCAAATTAACCACAATTTAAATATAGTGTTCATTTTTGAAAATTTCAACAATTTGGGTGTCAGAGCCCTAAAATTAGGTGAACATATTGATAAAATAGCAAAAATTCATGTGGAGTACCAAATTAAAGAGAATTTTAAGTAACATCTGAATGTAGTGTTAATTTTGGAAATTTCAAAATTTATGGACTCCAGGGCCCAAAAAAAATAGAAAAATTTTTTAAATCCAACAGGGTGTCAGATTAAAGGAATTTGTAACCCAAATGCGAGTGTTTCAAATTGTTAACGTTTTTGTATGATTGTGTGCTTACAGTTGTTATATTATTACTAAAGAAAAAGAGGAATCGGGATTAATGTAGGTTTTCCCATAATTGAAAATTACCTAATATCGGAAATTTATGTAATAATAAAAGTACTTGGTTCAAAACAGTGTGTGAGTTGTGCAGCTCAAGGAACTTATTAGTAAATGTAATTAGATTGTAAACATTTTCAGGTAATATTGCTGGTATCCGCGGCACTGGCAGC